>CM051035.1:60615514-60660514 GCA_027627225.1 Congeria kusceri
TAAAGCCCCTATCCAAACAACATAAGATTTTTCAAAATTAACCTTCAGGCCTGAGTATTGTGAAAAGGAATCAGCATATTGTGATATCTTGTATTCTTCATTGTCAATTTTTATACCCTTTATTTTCTTACATTTCCTTATTTTGATAGCTAATATTTCTGCACAAAGTATAAATATATGTGGTGAAATAGGGTCACATTGCCAACAACCACGTCCTATTGTAAACAATTCTGACAAAAACCCGTTCAATTGGACTGCATTTTCTATTTGATTATAAAATAGTGTTATCCAGCTCTTAAACATTGGTCCAAAATTTAAAAAGTCAAACACTTGTTTTATAAAATTAAACGATAAAGTATCGAAGACTTTTTCGAAATCAATTAGCATAAGCAGGCCAGGGATTTGATTGCATTCAGTATAATTCATGATGTCATACAATAAACTTGTATTGTCTCCCGTATATATGCCTTTAATAAAACCGGTCTGGTCATTGTTTACTAATTTATTCAGCACTGATTTAAGTCTGTTAGCTATTGTTCCTGATACTAATTTATACACCGTGTTCAATAAGCAGATCGGTCTCCAATTTTTATAAAATTGTTTTTTGCGTTTACCCTCCTTTGGAATACAAGTAATAATTCCCGGTTTTTGAGTAATAGAAAGAGAACCGGTATTATACGATTAATTTATGCTTCTTACTACGAATACACCCAATTTTTTTCCAAAACACCTTGAAGAAATTTGTTGAGAATCCATTAGAGCCCGGGCTTTATCATTTTTCATTTGTTTAAGAGTAACTGACACCTCTTGTAAAGAAACCATACCCTCTAAATATTTTGCTGCCATATCAGTCAACTTTGGCACTTCCTCATTTTTGAATAAATTTTTCATATCATAATTGGTAGTGGGCTGTTCTGAATATAAATTTTTATAAAAGCAATTTGCTTCCTTTAAAATAAGTTCAGGATCATTTATTAATGTTTCATCATCACTCTGCATGCAGGCTATATTTTCGGACAGATAATTATTTTTTTCTACATTGCAAAACATTTTGGTAGGTTTTTCACCATTGTCTATCCAATCAGAACTGGACCTTATAAAACAACCTTTCATTGTTTCTTTTCTTATAGTATCTAATTCATTTTTAAAGCAAATAAGTGTTCTTTATTTTCATCTGTCAATGCCTGTTCCAAGGAATCAATTTTTTATATTAATAAATGTTCATTATTTCTTTTAATTTTGCTTTGTGACTTGAATAAGCGACGGTCTTACCTCTAATGTCCATTAAAAGTGTTTCTAAAAGGAGTTGGTCATTGATAGCAAACTGAATTTGACTGTCATCAATATCACTTAACATTTCTAGGTTGTATATAAGAATGCAATATTGCCTTTGAACATCATCTATTAATGTGTTTATTACAGACAAATACTCTATATTATTTAATAAAGAGTTGTTAACCTTCCATAAACCTTTACCATGTATAATTTTTTCAAAACTAATTACAATGCTTATAATAGAGTTGTCTGATCTGTAACTTGTTTGTATTTGCGTATTTAATAAATATTCAATCATGTTATTTGTAAGAAATAGGTCAAGACGGCCCTGTTGCAGAGGGTTAGTTCGTCTCCAAGCGTATTCCTTTTTATCACCATTAATGTATCTAAATGCGTCCTGCAGTTCCCTTTTAACTATTTCCTCTAATAATAAGTCTCTTGCTTTCTTATTACTATTTAACTGTTTATAGTTTAAATAATCTAACAAAGGGTCAAGCACTAGATTATAATCTCCACATATGATATACATTTTATTTCAAATTATATCGATTGTATCAAAGACTTGTTTATAAAAAGACGGGTTGTCTGCATTTGGGCCATATAGATTTAGTAACGTGAATTGTTTTGAACAGGAACTTAAAAGAAGAGCTAACAAATTTCCATCACCATCTTTTTCAAAAGAATTGACCTTTATTTGTAGTTTCTTTTTGAATAAAATTGCAACTCCTCTTGAGTTTGTTGACCCAAAACTAAAAAAACAGTCCCCACCCCATTGTGAGTAAATATGTTTCTCCATTTGTGCATTCCAATGAACATCTTGTAAGCAATAGATGTCAGCATTGAGCTTTTATTTTATAAAATTCATTACATCAAATCTTTTTTTATTGTCATGTAACCCACGACAGTTATAAAAAATAATATGTAACTCAGTCATTTACAGATGATTTACAGAATAAATGTAACTGTGTTTGACACTTAATACTGCATGTACTTCCATAAAATAGCATACAGCTAATTTGCTCCTGCTTATACAACATAACAGTCTGATACAAAACATTAAAACATTTCATGTATGAACAAAAAACTTGCAAACATAAATGTAAACAAAAGAACAAAACGAAACGAACACAGACTAACATTTTTGTATAAAAAAAATACACAGAAAGAAAACATGCTCTATAGCAAAAACAAATATGGCATAATAATAGTATTTAAATATGCAAGTCGTTTCACCCACCAGTAGATGAAACCAATACGAACAATATCAAAACAGCCCTTCTAAAACCTAGTACCATATGTCAATTATTTGACGTATTTGTAGGATCAGTATTGAGCTACGGTTGTGAAGTATGGGGTTTTGGCAAATCTGCAAAAGTAGAGAGAATTCATTTAAAATTTTGTAAAAACCTTCTTAAAGTAAAACAATCTACATGTTCAATTGCTGTTTACGGAGAACTTGGCCGATATCCACTGTATATCACTAGACACACACGCATTATTAAATATTGGTTAAAAATATTAAATAGCGACAATATTATTATTAAGAAGTTATACCAAGCAATTTTTAGATGATTGCATTAAAGGTAAATCTAACTGGTTAACCAATGTTAAATCTCTTTTAGATAGTAGTGGTTTCTCATATGTTTGGGTTACCCCCTATCTAGTTAATACGAATTGTTTCCATCTAGATTTTAAACAAAGACTGCTAGATCAATTTAAACAGTCGTGGTATACTGCTGTTAATAACAGTCGAAGTTTGTGCACTTATAAGCTGTTTAAAATTGATTTTGACTTTGAATATTATCTTGATAAAATACCTTTAAGATATCGTATTGCATTATCTAAACTGAGAGTGTCATCTCACCAATTAAAAATAGAAACAGGCCGACACGGCAATAACAGAATCGAACATTGTAACAGATATTGCACTTTTTGCAATAAAATTGATTTGGAAGACGAATATCATTTTATATGCATTTGTCCCCAGTATAGTGACATATTTAAGTAAATATTACTATACTAAACATAGTGTGGTCAAATTTATTAGCCTATTTAAATCAAAAAATTATAAAACAGTATTGAATTTGTGTAAATATACATACCATGCTTTTAACAGACGAAAAGGTATGATTAATACTGTACAATAGTTGCAATAATTTGTGTTCTCTACAGTAGCATATATTAGTGTACATATTGTACATACATTGATTAAGCTGTCTCGTATTTTTGTCTTATGTTTTCGTATGAAATCTACAAGTCCCTCCTCTGGGCAAGTACTTTATTAAAACACACTTGTCGTAACTTTCTCTGGATTTTGTTTTTTTTGCTATGCGAACTAGAAATAATAAATGTTATTTGTTTTATATACATATTAGTATTATAAACTGTGTATATATGTACATATGTTATAAGGTGTCATGTGACTATTATTATTATTCATTGGATCATGTTACGAAAAACATGTATATGTTTAAGTAACGAATAAATATGTTGAATCTTGAATCTTGAATATAGTGAAGTATATTATCAGTGACATTTTTGCGGCTGCCTATATATTGAGCAATGAACTGGAATTAAAAATAATTGTCTTAAAGAGTTTTACTTACATTGTCTACCAATAAAAAGGAGCAGCTATATACATTATTTGCTACCAGTAATGTTTTATTACTTTTACTTAAGGTAAATATGACAGGAATGTATAAGATAAGAGATAGGGGCAGCGTTTTAAAGGAAAAAAGATATATTTGTGTGCCCAACAAACCCAAATATGTAATATTTAAGTACACACATAATTATGTTCATAAATTATTATATCTGCATTCATTCAAATTAAAAAAATATATTAAAGCAAAAAAAAATAGTTCACGGTAGGTCAGTTAAGTTATGTATTTATATATTATATGACATTTATTTTTTTGTTTTTCAAATAAAAAATTAATGGCAAGTCAGCATATTGCCTTTGGCCATTTACATATATACAAAAATTAACACAACTATATGGCTTAGACAGAGAAAAATGCGCAGAAAACATACGGAAAACATACAAATATAATCAAACACAGCAAAATCAATTGAAAAATATATACACTGACAGTTTAATTGTTTGTAATATATAGTCATAACCATATGCTTTTAAGTAAGTAATTTCGAGGCTGCTAAAACATTATTATGTTTTTCAAATCTAAAAATTAAGTAACAGTTTTATATATAGTATTATTAAGAATTTAATGCTGACAATATTCGTGTATTAAAAATACCAGCAGTGGCAACTTCACAAACTCATCGCCGTACTAATTTGATTTTTTATAGGAGTTTTATCCCTTTAGCTGCATCACCAGATCAACAGAACATTGTTTTGCTGCATGTTTGTGTAGCTATATTAATAAACTCTCAGAAATTTTATTTAACCATTTATAATGATAAATTACACTTTTATATGGAATATTCTTTATATTTTAATGCTAAAAATATTCGAGGATTGTAAATACTGGTAGTAGCAACTTAAAAAATTGTTTGCGGCATATGAAAGGGAGACAACTAATTGCAATACTAATATGCGGTTTTATATGAGTTTTGTCCCTTAAGCTATACGAGAACATCAAACGGCTCACAATCATTGACAATGCACTGTACCATTTGTGGTCCAAAATATATGTACATATTTTACCAAGTCAGATATAAATATGACCGGCGTCTAAAAATAGTAACAATACATTCAGTGTAACTTAAACTTAAAAAGTTTAAATAAATAAAAACAACTGCAAAATAGCCACAACAAGCTATATGCTAACTTAATTTATATTGAATTATTAGTTTTGCAGTGGTACCTGTTGTTTCAAAATATTTTCCTCAGAAAGTGGGGGAAAAGCTTCATTTTCAAATATTTTCAGAAATTCTTGTAGCTAGATTAAATTTTTTTAGGCAATACCTCTAGCTATTGTGGCTATTGGTAGCGTAGATATAGTGTTAAGTTGAATGTCCCAAAACTTTAGTTAAGTGTACTGTAACAAATCTTATATAATCAAGACTTAAAAAGGACATAAACCATTTTTAAAACCGTATTATAACTACTGCATTTATAGATCTATATACACGATAATATTGGCCTTACATTCTGTTCTTGGGCTGTGCACGTGTTTCTGTTTACCTCCTTTGGCTGTTGCTGGATCTGAATTCTTCTACCACATTGTCTATATTGTCATATATGTTAAACTTAATTCTTTCTTGTCTAGTAGTTTGTCCGAACACTGATCCGTTAAAAAAACAAGCTCTTTCAAAGTTATGGTGTAATGTTAATCTGTTGATCAGCCCGGCATTCAGCTTGGTAACGTCGTCTGCTATTCTGTGACCCGCCTCCTTTATGGCCTTCCGCTTTTTCATCAGACTCGATTTTGCTGAGTTGTTCATTAGCTTTATGAGTACTGGTTTTGAACTCCCCCTCCTCCTGGGATTCGGTGTATCGCCATGATGTCCTGCTTCTCGAGGATGACCCCTTGTTTGTTGAAGAGATTGCATATTGTTGTGGTGAGAGTCTCTGTGTTTTCTTCTCTGTGCACTTTAACATCCATCACCTTGATATTATTTTTGCGCGAGTATTGTTCATTATAGTTTGCTTTTCTATTTGCCTCCTTTGCCGGATCATAGTTCTTCGATACTAGCGTTTCCATTGTCACCAGCTGTTCAGAATGTCTCTTTTCCATTTGTGTTACTTGTTCCTGGAGTGACTGGTAATTAAATTCTAATGATTCTACTTTTTCTGTCACTTTCAGCACTTTCCTTTCCACCAGCTTTTCAATATCCTTCGCTATTCTTTCTTCAATGCCTGTCATTACCCTTGTCACACATTCCTCTGTCTACTCTTTCTTCACGACTAATTTAAGGTCTTCCCTTAATTCCACAATGCCACTGCACATCATGTCTATCTGCTCCTGCAGCCCGCCAAAATCCATGCTTTCATTGGAGTCGGAACTGGTGCGTCTCGGTTGCTTTGGTGCCCGTTCTTGTTTAAGGGCTAATGAACTTGGTTGGTTAGCTTTAAACAGCAGTTGTTTTAAAGGGTTTATATCCCTTTTTCTACTTTCTCTCCCTTTGCACTCATTTCTATCCTTTCAAAGTATGTATGTGTATAAACAACTAATTATACTTTATTGTCCACTTTTGCAGACATGACAATGTTTACACAAGAGTTTTAATCCTTGTTTCAACTAGTCATCCACACTGTCACAGCTAAATATCACTCAGTTCAATTATCTTACTAGTCGGTAAATAGCTCCCAATTACACACCAAAACTAGAAACTGGTCATCGAATCTTATAATCCTCTTACTGCAGTCCTGGTGTGTCCATGTATATTGGTTACCGTTTGTATGAACAAAGAAAAATCTTAATATCCAAAATGTTTTCTAAATAACTTCAAAATCTCTATATAATATCAGATTTTTTTTTCTCAGTCATAATTATTGTTTCAACAATCCTATATATGACTCTCCAAAAACTTCCACTGTTAAATCACTATTTAATAAAAAAAATTTGCAAAAGTCACAGAGCTATGTTTTGCACACCCTCTCACTTAGAACTCTCAACATTAAAAAAAAAAGTTTTTAAGTAAATTGATTGGATTAAGCAACCATGTGCTATTATTAACCACAGAAATATAAACCCAAAATTGGTCTATCTACTGGTCGGACAGAACTTTCTAAGGTTGTAATATTTGATATAAACGATAAGTCAATTATCTACAGTAGCTATATACTCGATAATGTTTGATACATACGAGGACGTTTTCTAATGATATGAATACTAACAAGATAACTATTTATGTATTTGTTAAATTCATGCACGAAAACTAACTGGAAAATGAATATTATTATTTAACGAATAATAACGTTTCTGTGGGAAATATTGCTATTTTAATTAAATTTTGTCTATCTTTGTATAACGACCGATTTTAATGTTTAGCCTCGAAAGTGTATGACCATAAGTGGTATTGGCTACTACGGCAACTGCGATGGATTATTACAGATTAATGATAAGAAGGCTATATATGTCCGTTTTATTGCCTTATACTGATAAGAAGGACATCTGTTTGGCCTTTAAGATCAATCCTCCTCATCATTATGATCATCATCATGATCATCATGATCATCATCATCATCATCTCAACCACCACCACCATCATCATCATCATCAGCAGCAGCAGCAGCGTCCACAGCAACAGCAGCAGCAGCAGCAATACTGTATTCATATTTATTATCCATTTACATATAAATTTAGAAATCCAATTAAGTTAAAAATTAAAAGCAAAAAGAAAAACCTACAGTTACATGAAAAGCGCTGCAAAAAAGTACAAACCTAAATTCTCATGTATATATAGAATTTGTGCTAAGTTCATTTTTATTGATATCGCGTCTTTATTCATGAAATTGTGTTTTAAGCACCGCACAAGCCAATACTTTTAAATTAATATCTGAGTTGTTTCTGCTACTAGAATAGAAAAGTAAGTTTGTGTGCGAAACCATAGCTTTAATAGACAATGCATCTTTTTAATATGTGCATTCCTTTGCAGAATAATAATATTGCTTTTAAATGCCATTTGAACAAACAATTGTGATAGTATAAACATTTTCAGATTGTATAATTTCTAATAAACCACAAGTCAGTTATCTACAAAGGCCTTGTACCGGATGATGTTGGATACAAATGATAACGTTCTTTTAATGAGATGGATTCTAACAATACACAAATACAAATATGTAGTAAGTAGGTTTTATTATATGCTTTTCAGTGAAATATAGATAACTATTTAATGCTAAGTAGTGAAATATAGAAAAATATCAGTGAGATATATATCTATATCTCTCACAGTGGGGGACTCATTTTTTGGGTCCCGATTTAATGCAGTAAATGAAACGGACCGTCATCGAAATGACGTCATTATTTTGATATCATGGCGTTATTTTCCAATGAAATGTAAAACAAAAGTTAATAAAGCATAAAAAAAGACATGTGTTTGTGTTCGGTGTCATAACGCGGAAAGGGAGACAATTTACATATTTTCACTCCCGCAAGCGCTCGTAAAAATATTAATTGTCTCCCTTCCCGGGGATGATATCACGCGTTAACACACCGAAAACAAAAACGTATCTTCTATTTATTGGTTAAATAAAATTTGATATTTTCACTGTTGAAACAGTAAAAATATTTTCACTGCAGTGAAAATGTCACATAAAACGCACTATTTTTTATCAATCGCATCGATCTACCAGTAGTGGTTTACCTTCCTTGGCAAATGTATCGACATGTACAGTAATTACATACATTTGTTTATAGAAAACACATGCTAAAATGCAACTAAAATATAATTTCAAAACAACGACGCACTAAAATAAGGCATTTTTTCTCACGATAGTTATGATAAACAATTTTGGAATCATTTGTGACATCATTTTTATGACGTCAGAATACACAAATGTGTGACGTTTAAGCTCGCACAATTTTTATTTATTTATTGGCCAAAAGCATAAAATAAAAAGTCAAATGTACCGAAATCAACAAATATCCTATATACGTATATTAATATGAAAATATTATGTTGCCAAATATAAATTAAAGGACCTTGACATTTTATTTTTCACGATTGTAAAAGTATGACCTTAAGCGGTAGGAATTTAGTCCATACGTCTAATATAAACGCCTATTACATTGTAAAGTTTTTAAAAAATCTTTCGAAAGTGGAAATACATTGACAAAGAAGAGTTTCGATTTGTTCCTGATTCAAAACAACTCATAGAAACAGCATTTGGTGCTATTTTATAATTTCAATTACTTTAATTTCGTTCATATAAAGGCATCGATATTACACTTCATTATATCATCACTGCCTAGTGGTTAGGGCGTTCGCCTACGGAGCGACGGGGTGTCAAAGGTTCGTATCCCGCAAGGGGCTTGTTCTGTTATTGCAGTTTGCTTGCCCAGCAGCAAGCTAAATCGATGGGTACCAATTGACTTCCAGTCATGCGCCCGGCATATAGGATAGGAATCGGGAGTAAAGATGTTAGTCATTAAAGGTGTTTCATAATTCAAAATTGGCTGGCCCTTAATCGCGATGGTTGACACTATAATCAACAAACACTTAACTTCACTTTACTGTTTGCACATTGCTGATTTAAACGGTCTAAATATTATGTGGTTAGTTAATGTTTAAATTTTCATGTGTTTTAATTTGTTGATACAATTCTGTGTGTTTTTTGAAAGAATTAATTAACTTCCTGGCTTGTTGTTATGTCTTTGAATGCAAGGTATGCTACATTTTGTATTGTTAAATGTTACAATGTATCTTTATGGGATAATATACACTTAACAGTATAAAACATTTTAAAAGCCAAATGAACCCAACACTCAAACGTTCGGTATCAGGCTCAACTAAAAGTAACAATAAACGCCAAATATACTTTATTCAAAAAGTGTTTCGTTACATTGCCCACTGGTTTTCATTGCACAATATTAAGTTCAAAGTTTTGGCATCAAAGACGCGTGTAGAACGATTTTTAGATTAAGATTATAAACCTTTGTGTTTCGTACTACAGACAATTTACTTCTATCATAGAATATTGATAGCTAATCTAGATATCAGAGTTTAAATATACGCATGATGGACATTATGCATAAAACGATTGCCAAGATATGTAATTAAAAATAAAATATAAGTGCATAGCAAAACGAATAACAAAAATATTGAAAAGGTTAAGCTATTAAGAACTTAAGAGCTTGTTAATGATCTGTTAAACGGAAACTTAAAAGCAGTGCAAAGTGCAATTTAACATTACATTACCTTGATTTCACAAGGAACTAATGCTGCGCAAGAATGCTTCAATATATCTCCAGTATTTTAAAAATGTAGTTAAATGTTTTCCCCCGACTGACTATACAAAGGTATACCATTGTAGCTTTGGATTTGGAAGACTCATAGAACCCAAACCTCGAACGTTATTTCGATTTCAAAAGCTAAGAGCAGAAGGCAGATAATAGCCTTGTTTTCAAAAAATAGTGCGCTAGGTGTTAGGCTGCTTAATTTAAAGCTCTCAGAAAACTGGATTTTTAGTGTTATATAGTGCTTGTTAAAATTTGATTTTTGCCAGAGACATTCTTGAATATTCGCTAACCATGAGGATTAACTTCTGTTTTGGAATATTAATTTCATTTGTGGAATATTTGTGCTTGAAACAATTGAACAAAGGATTTTATGGTGACCCAAATTTGGTGAACTCCAGCTCAGTAATCACAATGGATAATCCAAATAAAACATTTACAGTTAGAACGTATAGTGTGGATGAACTGGTGAGATGTCGTTCCGTGCCTAGACAATGGATCATGCCTGATCGGGAGGTATTGACTAGATTAAACAATCTTGGGATATTGAATTTCAGAAGGAAAGGTTCAGGTCGCCCCTGGACAAGTAAACCAACTGGAGTGAATCTAAATAATCTAGTGTATCCAAAACGCTGTAACACCCTTGGCAGTTTTAAAGAGAATGTCACCTGTTTGACTTTAAATTGCCGGTCCTTAGTAGTGAAGGATGTGCTTGTAGGGCAATTGCTCCGAGAAGAAAAAATAGACTTTGCAATATTAACAGAGACTTGGTTTTCAGATGATAAACAGCACCAATTTGAATGCTCTGATCTCAACCAAAACGACTACAATATCAGCGTTTCGAACCGTAAAAACAAGGTTGGCGGTGGTGTTGCTCTGACTTGTCGAAGCGGTATAACCATGCGTCGGGATTTAAATGGCGTGACACGAAGCTTTGAGTACGGAGTATGGCAACTCTTTTTAAAAACATTACTATACACTGTGTAGGCATTTATAGACCCCCGGCATTGGCGACTGCTAACCAGTTTGTGTCGGATTTTGTCCAGTTCTTAGAAGAAATAGTTCCAAAGTTCTCTAATCTTATGTTAATGGGTGACTTTAACTTATATATTCACGATGACTGTAACGATATAACAGAGTTCAATAATTCTTTAGATGCCCTTGGTTTGGTGCAGCACGTGAATTTTCCGACCCACATCCATGGCCATAGTCTTGACCTAGTGATCTCCGAAGTCGCAAATGGCATTGACATACTTTCATGTGAACCAGGTCCTTTCTTGTCAGACAACTGTGCTGTTAAAGTTGTCACAAAAGTAAGAAAGGAAAATATTGTCAGCAAGTCTGTTGTATTCCGGAACTTTAAAGATATGGACGCTACTGAGTTGCTAGCAATCTTGCCGAGATATCATTATGTAGTGAATCTGTTGATCAATGTGTTGAACAATTTGAAGATGAAATCCTAAACCTACTTGATACACACGCACCCATGAAAGAAAAAATGCAAATTTATAGAGCTCCAAAACCCTGGTTCAGTGAAGATATTCATATCATGAAACGACTTGCACGTAGATCTGAGAAATTGTGGAGGAAATATCGCCAACCCAGGGAGTACGACATTTTTAAAACCTCACTAAATAAATATCACTATGCTCTTAAGAGTGAGAAAGAATTAACTCTTAGTCAGAAAGTAATCGAGTCCAAAGAATATACCAAAAAGTTATACAAGTTTGTGAAGGATTTAACCGGAAGTGCGTCTGAAAACCCTATGCCAACTTAGGAAGACGGAAGTAGTCTTGCTGATACTTTTGCGGACTATTTCATGGATAAGATTGAACAAATACGAGAGTCTATGAAAGATTTTGATAACTTTAGCCCATCTGTGAAAGCGGTGCCATATTTTGAAACTTTTGAAAAACTTTCAGAGGATGAAATCAGAAAACTTATTTGTAAATTACACGCTTCCAGCCAACAACAAACGCAGAGGAGACAGCAATTCAGGAACTTAAAGATTGTGCTCGTGTTATCAATGACTGGATGAACAGTAATAAACTACAAATGAATGCGTCTAAGACAGAGTTCATAATGTTTGGCAGTCGCCATCAATTAAATAAGTGTAAAACCAAAGAAATTGACGTCTGTGGTGATAATATTAAATTACAGAATTGTATCAAATATCTGGGCGATTTTCTCGACGACACTCTAAATTTCAAAGAGCATGTTAAACGAAAGTGTAAAACTGCAATGTTGAACTATTTTAAAATCAAGAGTATCCGTAAATTCATAACCAAAGAAGCGACTGAGATCTTAGTTCTGTCATTAGTGATTTCTCACTTAGATTATTGCAATGTCATTCTCTATGGTATCACGCAGAAATTGGTAAATTGCAACGTAATCAAAATATGTGTGCTAAACTTGTTCTGAACAGCAATATGTATGACAATTCCAAACAGGCACTGTATGATCTGCACTGGTTACCCATTAAGTCGAGAATTAATTTTAAAATTCTTACTTACATGTACAACTGTTCTGTTGGGAACGCCCCACAATATCTAATTGAACTTTTGTCCAGTAAAGTCTCAAAACGCACACTTAGATCCTCATAATCATCATTTGGTTGTTATGTTGTTCCTTTCAATAAGATGAAGACTTTCAGTGACAGAAGTTTCAGTACTGTTGGACCTAGGCTTTGGAAATAACCGCCTTTGAACTTAAGACTAAGCGAGTCAGTGAACACTTTCAAGAAACATTTGAAAAGTCATTTCTTTAGAGATTATTTTACATTGGTTTGAAATGTGTAGTCACATAACATTAAAAAGAATCCTTCTGCTAGTGATTTGATATATGTTGGTGTTATTAGTAATTTTCACTTCTAAATCTATCTGTAAATAAGGTATTTGTATTCTGATGAGTTATGATAAACTGATTATTCATGATTGTCACTTTATTGATGTACCAGTGTAGATGATGTTTTATTTTTACATCTATTTATGATTGTACAACGCCGTTGAATATGTATTGTATATGTAGAAATATGCGTTTAAGCAAATAAACAAGTTTCAAGTTTCAAACATTTATGTTCCCTTTATATTTGAAAAAGTTTCATATACAAATTTTTTAACAGGGCTCGAACTATGAGGTGTGCAATAAAATATAAAATCGTAACAATTAATATATATATTATTTCATGTATCCTTATGACAGTATTTAGTGCTACATTTCTTGTTAAATGGCCACCTATTTTTCCGTTTATAATTTTATGAAACTTGATGGAAAATGGAATCTTGTTTTATTCATTAATTCTTTCCCATGTGTGGGCTTAATTCGCCTTTTAGTTAGTGTGTATATATTCATGCATTCCAAACTAGGTTTTGTAGGTTGGTAGTTATTTCTTTCTTTCCATCCCTCGACGCAGATTCCCGTATCCGCACCTGTCAATTTCGTACATAACACACTTGGCTTCTGTTCAACATAATTGTATGGAGAGTAGCATGCAAAAGCAAAAACAGATTCAGACTATGGTAGTGAACGCTTTACTAAAAAACGTTTCTCTGTAGAATTATTGATTTTCTATAAATTCTATAACTTGAAAATAAAGGTATTCAGACTTAACGGCTAGACCTACTTTAATCTTTCTTTATTTGACACTTCCTTCCCAGCACCCGAATAAAGGGCTTGGTTTCCTGTGTATTAACACCATGCTGTGGTCACAGTGAGCACACCGTGTGGTGACTCTTGTCAGCTAAGATCAAACACTGCTGCAGTGAAAGAGATACATTAAAACAGTGCACTAAGCCATTGCTCAGTCAGCGAAGAGAACAGATTGCAGTTAATGATAAGATATTTTATGTGACTATTATACAGAGTTGAATACGCCATGGAGAGTCCAGATATTCCTTAAACTAGATCTTTCAGATCTCATTATGGATCTGTTCAAGTGAAACTCTCATAATCAGCGTTAAGTGCAATTTAACATTATAACATTACTCTAATTTTACGGAATTCTAATACTGAACAATTAAACCGTAATATATCATTAGCAGTTCACATTTGTAAATAAATATTTGCCCCGACTGACTGCATAACGAT
The DNA here is from genome assembly GCA_027627225.1 of Congeria kusceri. Taxonomy (NCBI): domain Eukaryota; kingdom Metazoa; phylum Mollusca; class Bivalvia; order Myida; family Dreissenidae; genus Congeria; species Congeria kusceri. The sequence goes on from CM051035.1 coordinate 60,629,743, forward strand.
ATACAATTGTAGTGGTGGATTTTAAAGAATTATTGAACCCAAAACTCGAACGTGATTTCAATTTCTAGCTAACCTGAAAGCACACAATAGGCTAGTTTGCAACATTCATGTTTACGTGTATGTTGGATAGTTTCATATACATATTTTATAGTACTTGTTCTATGAATTTTGCCATAAACTATTAAATGCTGCAATTGAACATGTACCGTAATTGTAAGGGTGTATAGTTCTTTGCAATAAAAATGACAACAGTGCTTGGTGCAATTTTCAACTGGTTTTCGTTACCCAAAATTTATTTTCTGTAGCTCAAAGTAATGCAAAAACAATAATTGTTATTGTTTATACGTTTACTACATACATCATATCTTTACGATACTCGTACCTGGTGTAACTATGTAGTCATTATGCAAAGGGAACATCTCGAAATTAAATTGCTATAAAGCTTGAGTTCATTATTACTTTAAAGCAGTATATGGTCCTATATTTGGTTTTATATTGTAATATCACTAATCGTACTGATTATTAGTGTTTGCAACTAGATCTAAAATGTTAAATTGCTATATTATTTAAATCCGGGACACCCGTGAATTTGCCCCAAACGATTTGATCGTTGATGATTCGGATCCATTACTTGAGGTTAATAATCCTTATAACAATATTTCATGCTTGTTTTGTTTTATTGCCACAAAATTTGCCGTTGATACTTTTATGGAACTCGATGGAGAATACAATATTGTTCTTACCATTACTTTCGGTCCATGCAGAGCTAGATTTGCCTTTACAGGGTTTTCATTTATAAATTGCAAAACACGTTTTATTTAAATCTGTTTAAATTGCCAATGCTTGACATTGACCATCACAATTTTTTATTTTTAATTATTGTTATGTTTTGTGATGTGTTGTGCGTATTGTCTTGTATTTGCCCTAAATCAAGGATCTGCGGATATTAAAAAATAATTTTCCCTAATTGTGTCTCTGGAAGGAATTGACGATTTATAGATCTTTTCAACCGAAACTCTTAAAAGCAGCGTAAAGTGCAAGTTAACATTAGTACATTACGTTTATGTTATGAAGTATGAAGACAGTATAATTATACACATGCTTTGTATTGTGCAAATCAAGTAAATTCCCCAGCCCGGCTTACTAAATACAGATATTCCGTTGCAACCTGAGTTTTTGGGAAACTATTTAATCCGAAACGTCAACGATTTTTTTTTCGGATCCAAGCTGATCTGAAGGCAGATAATTGCCATGTTTGGAAACACTTTTCTGTACATATGTCTTGGTTATGTTACATATAAACATTTTTGTAGCAGTGCTCGTACTATGGAACTCTTGATAAAATATGAAAAGTTTAAATTTAGAATGTCTGTTATTGTTTCAGATTGTTAAGTATATGTGCCAGTAAAAATAAAGAGCACGTGGTGATAGTGTTACTTGTTTTCGTTGCTCTAAATTTATTTTCGGTATCTTATCTTAAATATAAAATCAATAATTGTTACCGACGGAACGATTCGTATTTACATCACAGCTTAGTTGGTCTAATTACGGATCTTTGCGCAGAGAGCTTAAATGTTAATAATACTGATATAAAATATGAGTCAAACTATACTTTAAAACAGTAGATGGTGCTATAACTTGTGTTATATTGAAATTGTATTTTCTGTGGATTATATCTTTATGTAAAAGCAATTTTTCATAGCGTTGGTACGTGAGTTACAAACCACACATCTTAAGTGGTTAAACAATGTTTGTATTTTGCAAAAAGGTGCATCTGTCAATTAAAATAATATATAACCTTTGTTTATCATTACTCTAAAACAGAAATTGGTTCTAAATTTTGTGTTTTATTAAAATGTAACTTATCGTTCCGCTTATTCTTGTATGGAGCTCGACTTAAAATGTTTAATTGCTATAAAATTTAAATCCAGATCATGCGTGAATTTGGGTCAAACGGCTTGGCTGTAAATGATTCGTATTCTGTACGTGAGCTTAAGAATCCTTATGGCAGTAATTGGTGCTATAATTCATGTTAAATATCCATCAACACTACCGTTGATAATTTTATCAAACTAGATGTAGATTTTATATTGTTTCATTCATTATTTCTTGTCCATGTGCGTGCTTGATTCGCGTGTATGCATTCATGCATTGCAAAATAGTTTTTGTACGTTGATAGTGTGTTTTTTTTCCATCCGCCGTCGAAAAATCCCGTGTCCGTGCATGTTAGTTTCATACATAAGACAATTGACTTCTGTTCAACATAGTTTCATGGAGAACAACTTGAGCAAAACTGGCGACACTATACTACAGAAACTTTATTTATCTGTGTATATTGATTTTAAATAATTGCTATTTACTTTAGAACTCAAATATTTGTGCGATGCTTGACACAAAGTCGCTTCATGCAGACAGTGATTTCACGTATATGTTAAATTAAAATAATGCACTTTAAAGTCCTTTGCAAGTATAAATAAGTTCATGGTTTAGAATTCGATATGGAAATTTTCCAGTAATGTTTCAAATGCATTTGGTGCGATTAATTTTTTTAATTACTTTGATTCCTTGTTATACCAATACAGCGACTTTACAATTCAATAGGACATCAGTGTTTAACAGATGCAGATAAATATTTGCACTATGTGGATTTGTACAGTCTGAATAGTATGTGTTTACATAATAATTGTATTTTAACTGTTTTAATTTGTTGATAAAATATACTGTTTTATTAAAATCATTTATCGCGTATCTGGATCTTTGCACTCGGGATCTTATTGTTAAATATAAATGTATATTAGTGTTTATATATGTGTGTGACGCATATTATGCATCACACGTTTCCCAAGTTATTTGAAATTAAAACATAATTGATATAAACGCTTAGAAATATATTATAAATATATATTCTTGAAAAATCAAGATAATTTTGGATTCGAAACTCAAACTCTTAAATGCACCGTTAAGTGCTTTTTAACATAATAATATTACTTTGATTTTGCGAAGTCCTAATGCAGAGCAATTGCACATTATATTCCTTCAGTATTGTTCAGATGCGGTATCATGTTTTTCACGACTGACTAAATATAGATATATCGTTGAAGCTGAATATTTGGAGGATTCATAGAAACAAAATCTGGCACGTGATTTCGATTTCAAGCTAAGCAGAAGGCAAATAATAGCCTAGATTTCAAACAATTATGTTTACATTTGTATTGGATAAATGTAAAGAAATTATACACATTTTCTAGCAGTACTCGTACTATGAAGTACTATGAGTTTTTCCATAAAATATATAATGCAAACATTTAATTTCTAAGAGTTTATTGTATGTTCCAATAAAATAATAACAACAGTGTTGGGTGCAATTTTATGGTTTTCATTGCTCAAAATTTATTTTATGTAGCTTAATAAAATGTAAAAGCAACAACTGTTATTGATCGTAAGTAAGCTACGGACATTGTATCTAAACCTGCTTTAACTTGTATGTAGTTATTGTGAAAAGGGCACATCTACAAATTACATTGATATATAGCTTGAGTTCATCATTACTTTAACACAGTATTTGGTGCTATATTTTTATTTTTATTGAAATTTCACTAAAGATACTGCTTATTCAGATTTGCAACTTGATCTAGAATGTAAAATTGCTATACTAACTGAATTCTGATCAAGGGTGAAGTTGGTCCAAACAGTTTGATTGTTGATAATTCGGATCCATTACGTGAGTTTATTAAACCCTTACAACAGTAGTAGATGCTATATTTTTGTTTTATTTCCACACAATTTTCCGTTTATACTTTTATGGAACTGGATGTAGAATGAAATCTTATTCTATTCATTATTTCCAGTCGATGCCCGGGCTAGATTTCGTATTTACATAATGTGTATTATTTTATATATTGCAAACAATGCTTTGTTTCAAACGTTTTAAATCGCCAATGGTTTGCATTGATCGTTCCAATCCGGTGACCCCAGTTTGTATCATTTTTATGTTGTGTGCTGTATCAGTTGTCTTAAATAAATAATAAAGCGTTTTACACATGGTGTCTCTGGGGTTTTATTATGCTCCCCGAAAAAAATAGTCGCCGCTTTGTCCATCCGTCCGTCCTTCGGTCTCTCCGTTCCAATTTATTGTCCGGAGTATTTCTCAGCAACTACTGACCAGAATTCAGTGAAACTTCATCGGCAGCTTCAATACTATGAGGAGGTGTGTACTGAACCAGGACATTCCGCTTCAATGATTTTTGAGCTATCCTACTACCCCCGGCGTCGGCGTCGACGTCGGCGTCCGAATTGTTTAAAGTTTTTATTCACAACTCTTGTAACTTTAAAACTACATAAGTTATTTACTTGAAATATACCTTTATAATCACCTCCAGTATCAGGGGCAACATTCCCCATAACTATTTTTGTATTTTGACAGAGTTATGCCCATTTTTCACATCGATTTTCTGGTTAAAGTTTATATTCAAAAGTTGTGTAACTTCAAAACTACATACGTTATTCACTTGAAACTTGGATCTAACCTTTGTCATCAACTGCAGTATCAGGGGCAACATTCCCCATGACTATTTTTGTATTTTGACAGAGTTATGCGCCGTTTTCTCATAGATTTTCTAGTTAAAGTTTATATTCAAAAGTGTTGTTACTTCAATACTACATAATCTTTTCACTTGAAACTTCGAATTAACCTTTGTCATCAACTCCAGTATCAGGAGAAACATTACCCATAACTGTATTTTATATTTTGACAGAGTTATGCCCCCTTTTTACTTAGATTTTCTGTTTAAAGTTTATATTCAAAAGTTTGGTAACTTCAAAACGACATAAGTTATTCACCTGAAACTTGGAACTAACCTTTGTCATCAATTCTAGTATCATGAAAAACATTACCCATAAATCTATTTTGTACTTTGACAGAGTTATGCCCCTTTTACTTAGATTTTCTGAAACAAACCTTTGTCATCAATTCTAGTATCAGTGGCAACATTACCCATCATTCTGTTTAATATTTGGACAGATTTATGGGTAATGTTTTTCACATAGTTTTTTTATGTTTAAAGTTTATATTCAAAAGTTTTTTAACTTCAAAACTACATAAGTTACTTACTTGAAACTTGGAACTAACCTTTGTCATCAACTCTAGTATCAGGGGCAACATTATCCGTAACACTGTTTTGTATTTTAACAGAGTTAGGCACACTTTTTACATAGATTTTTTGGTTAAAGTTTGTGTTCAAAAATGTATAAAATATACAAGCTTCACTTAAACGTTGTGTATTTTAACAAATTCATGCCCCTTCCACTATCCAAAATATGTACCAACTGAAATACTTCGAATAGTCTAGCGCGCTGTCCTCTGAAAGCTCTTGTTGTCAGAGTTATGGGTTTTTGAAGATTACTTAAATAAGCATTCGGTGCACTATTTTTGTCCGGTCTATTTCTACCCAACTACTGGTCTGAATTCAATTAAACTTTATAGGAAGTTTCATAACCAAGAGGAGGTGTGCACTGAACCAGTGCGTTCCGCTTCAGTGACATTTCTTAGTGTCATGGGATATCTGAAACAAGCATTTAGTGCACAATTATTGTCCAGTCTGTTTAAACGGAACTACTGGCCAGAATTAAATGAAACTTTATAGAAAGCTTCATTACCCAGAGGAGGTGTGCAATGAACCAGGACGTTCTGCTTCAATGAGTTTTCTTAGTGTTTTGGGACTTTCAATATTTCTGAAATAAGTATTTAGTGCACAATTTTTGTCAAATTTATTTCTACACAACTAATTGATGGGAAGCTTTATAACCAAAAGGACGTGTGCACTAAACCAGGACGTTCCGCTTTTTAAAGAGTTCTGGGACCTTGAAGATTTCTAAAATTAAAATTTAGTGCACAATTATTGTCTTGGCTATTTCTCCGCAACTACTGGCCAGACTACGATGAAACTGTATGTGATGCTTCATTATCAAATGAGATGTGTACAGTACAGGATGTTCTCTTTCAGTTATTTGCCTTGGAGTTATGGGACTTTGAAGGTTGCTGAAAGTAATGCATAGTGCGCAGTTCTTGTCTGCACTGTTTCTAGCCAATATTCAATGAAACTTTATTGAAAGCTTCATTACCAAGAGGAGATGTTCACTGTACCAAGATGCTCCATATTCAATTGAAACTTCACACATGTCTTCGGGGTCATTATTTAAGGTTACTGACTAAGGCCCATAACTCTGACCTGCCATTAAGCTGAATTATGCCCCTTTTTGTATTTAGAAACTCAGGTTAAAGTTTGCGTGCAACAACTCCATATCTCTCACATATATGCAACTGAAACTTCACAAATGCCTTCACGGTCGTTATATAAGATAACTGGCCAAGATCTATAACTGTGACCAGCATTTTAGAAGAATTATGCCCCTTTTTGTACTTAGAAATGTCAGGTTAAGATTTGCGTGCAAGAGAAAATTCAGGTTAAGGTTTGCGTGCAAGAAGTACATATTTATGTAACTACTTCAGATCTTCAACTGAAACTTCACACATGTCTTCGGGGTCATTATGTAAGGTCACTGACCAAGGCCCATCCATCTGACCTGCAATTTAGCAGAATTATGCCCCCATTTGTACTTACAAATTCAGGTTAAAGTTTGCGTATAACAACTCCACATATCTTTAACAACTACAGATATTCCACTGAAACTTCACACATATCTTCAGGGTTATTATATAATGTTACTGACCAAGGCCCATAACTCTGACCTGCAATTTAGCAGAATTATGCCCCTTTTTCTACTTAGAAATTCAGGTTAACGTTTGCGTGCAATAACTTCATATCTGTATATCTGCCACAGATATTCAATAAAACCTTCCCAACTGTCTTCAAGGTCATTATATAAGGTCACTGGCCAAGGCACATAACTGAGACCTGCATTTTAGGAGAAGTTTGCCCCTTTTTTGTATTGATACAGGCCAATAACTCTGACAAAGTGGTTGAATAGTCGAGCGCGCTGTCCTGAGACAGCTTTTGTTCTTACAGTTATGGGTCTTTGATGATTGCTGAAATTAGTATACAGAGCACAGTTGTCTGGACTCTGCTTTTCTGATTGCATTATCATTACTTGGAAAAGCGAATTGGGGAGCATCCATCAGTTCACTGATATCCTTGATAATCTTATATTTGTATGTTGGTAGTTACTACTTTCTATTCCATCACCAAATCCCGTATCCGCGCCTGTTAGCTACGTGCCTAGTGGATTCTTTTCAACAAAGTTGCCTGATGAACAACTTGCTAAAGCTAAAAACATTTAGATCATTTAATGTGAACGCTATACCACAAAAATGTATCAGAGTCTCTTAGCATATTGATTCCTAATGTAATTTCTACTTTAGTACTCAAATATGAGTACGATGCTCGACACCAATGGTGTTTGTGCAGACCATGTTTGTCAAGTAATTGTTCAAGTCATGCACGTAATGTCAGCGTGTTGTTAAATATTTTTGTCTTTTTAAGTCTTTTTTTTTTTTGAAAGTGGAAATAAACTCCAAATTAAGAGTTCGATATGGATCTGTCCCACTGACACCATTAAAAGCAGCATTTGGTTCTATATAACGTTATTAAGTGCTTTGATTTTGTGTCATATCAATACAGCGACATAATAATGCAATACGAGTATATCATCTATTTTGGAAGCTGTAGATACATGTTTGCATTCTCCAGATCTGGTTAATGTGTGTTTACTTAAAATTTATATTTTCATTTGTGTCATTTGTTTACCAAATGTAGTGTTGTATTGAAATGTGTATAACTGCCATCATGCATTACAAGTTTCCGAAGTTATACGAAAATTAACTTTAATTCTTGAACTTCATATTAGCGCCAAGAAAAAAACTTATTATAAAGATTCTTAAAAAGTAAAGACATTCACTGCAGCTGTAGATTTTGAGAATCCATTCAATAAAAAACTTGAACGTCATTTCGGTTTCAAGCTTATCTTAAGGCAGATAATTGTCTCGTTTTCAAACATTTCTGTTCATACATATGTCTGGGATAAGTTTCATGTACACATTTTGTAGCACTACTCGTACTATGAGTTTCTCGATAAAATATTTAAAAATAAAATAAAATGTATATTATTTGATTTAAAGTGTTTAATATGTGTTTCAATGAAAAAACAACAACAACAAAAACAAAAATAAACAGTACTTTAACTGGTTATCTCTTTTCTGTAGCTTAACTTAATGTAACGGCAGTCATTTGTATTGACAGAACGATTCGTATCATCAGCACATCTTAATGGGTTTAATAACGAATCTATTGCGCAAATGGCTTTAAGGTTTATTTATGTTAATAATATATAGCATGATTTCATTTATAGTTAAACCAGTACATGGTGCTATTATTAGTGTTAAATTGAAATGCCAAGAATCGTACAGTTGATTATTTTATGGAACTTCATTTAAAATGTTAAATTACTGTACTAATTAAATCCAGATCACGCGTGTGTTTTGCACAAACGGCTTGACTGTTAAAAATGCGGATCTATTACGTGAGTTTATGAATCAATCGAACAGTATTCTATGTTATATTTCTTGTTTAATTGCCACCATTTATACCGTCGATACTTTTATGGAACTAAATGTAGAATGCAATAGTGTTTTATACATAAAGTCTTGTCCATATGCGGGCTTGATTTGCATTTTACATAGTGTGCATTCATTCATACATGAAGAAAATCGGTTTTGAAATATGGTAGTTACTACTATTTTCCACCCCTAAAGCCACAATCGTGCATCCGCGCCTGTGAGCTACATTTCGGCCGTCACCAATTCGGCCATTATGCATAATTGGCGAGTGAAGACGCGCACGTTCAACTGTACATTCAAGATGGCATCGGAGTGACTGCTCGAGTCGCTATCAAATTTAAATCGTGATGAATTTATTTTCAGGAACATAAAGACAGAAAAATTCACAGCTTGAATGTTCTTAAAAATTTGTATCATCTTTCCATCCACCCAATATTCTTTTCCAGATCCAGACCCTCAGGCCATGATGGACATCTTCGGGTGATAATCGCATAATGGCGAGCAACAACGATTCATTAAAAGTATATTATCAGTGTTTCAAAGATGTAGTTAAATAATTGCAACATTCTGATGTCCTGGTTCGTTGTGATGTCTTTGAACGCGGAATATTTCTTATTCACTTGATATTGGAAGCAGTTATATAACGAAACACTCAAACGTTCGGTATCAGTCTTACATAAATCTGGTAATATTAAAAAAAAAAAACATATAATTATTATATAAACATGTGTAAGATGATATGTTCTACTGGTTTTCGTCGCACAATAGTTAGTTCCATGTTTTGACAACAGCATCGCATGTATAACATTTTTTAAATTTTGAATATACTTAAGATTATGATTTTTTAAAGTTCTCTCACATTCAATTTATTTATATTACACATCTTTAATTTCTTATCTAGATAGGAGATGATTATGTATGGCAAGTTTGCGAGGTAATATAAAATTAAAGTCACAATCGTCATATTAGCGTCTAGAAGAAACTATTACAAAGATGATTGAAAAAGTAAAGCAATTCAAGAGTATATGCTTATTGTGGGTCCTTTCAACCGCAACTCTGAAAAGCAGCGTAAAGTGCAATTTAAAATTATGATATTACGTTTTCTTTGCGAAGTACGAATACAGCGCAATTGTACCTCCATACACGCTGAGTATTGTACAAATAACGTAAATATCGCATCCGGCTTACTTTATAAGGATATTCCGTTGCACTGTAGTTTTTCAGAAACCATTCAATCCAAAACGTGAACGGTTTTTTTTCGGTTTCAAGCTGATCTGAATGCAAATACTTGCCTTGTTTGCAGAAACTTACCTGCAAATATATTTTGGATAAGTTTCATAAAGATATTTTGTAGCAGTTAATATTAAAAGTTAATATTTATGATGTATATTATTATTTCCGATGTTTAGTGTGTGTTTTAAATAAAAAATAAACAGTGGTTTCTGACATTTACTACTGGCTTTCGTTGCTCAAAATTTATGTTCTCTATTTGATCTTAATGTACGAAAAAAAACTAGTTGGTACCGACAGAACGATTCGTAGTAACATCACTTCTTAATTGGTTTAATAGCGGATCTTTTGCACAAAGAGCTTATATCTTAAAAGAAACTGATAAATATCATGAGTTCATTTATTTTTTAGCACTGCTATAATTTGTGTTGTATTAAAATACCAATAATCTCAAAGTATATTTTTTTGCGGAACTCTAGTTAAAACATATCATTGCTATACTAATCAAATTTAGCTTGACTGCTAATAATTCGAATCTATAACGTGAGTTTATTCATCATTTTAACAGTGTTTGATGCTATATTTCTTGCTCAATGTTTTAATTTGTTGATAAAATGTAGAGTTTTATTGAAATTATATATTCGTCTCCATGTTATGTTCTTGAACGCTGGATCACAATATCCTGTTTTAAATGTCTAAGTGTTAAGTATTTATTTTTATAATATAAATACCCCATTAAAAAAAACACCCAAACGTTCTATATCAGCCTGAACTAAACCTAGTCATCCTTACAAACCATACATATAGAAAAGTGTATGGTGACATTGAATCGTGGTTTTTATTGCAGAATATTTAGTTCTACGATTTGGCACTAACGTCTCGTGAAGACGGTTTTTAAAACCTTTATAGGGCCACACCAAATTGAATATGTCGTAATCAGATTTTTATCGAAAAATTTTGGAGCGAGCGAGCGCAAACAAATATAATATTTTTTCAATTTTGAGTATATTGGTGCGAGCGCATAATTTTCGCAAAAGCACTTGTATTATGTCCAATTGTCACGGTTTGGATAAAATAAATTAACCATTTTGACATTTAAAATATCTTCAAGATGAAAAGACAAAAATACTATAGCATTTTTGTTGGAAGTCATGTCTGGTAGCGATTGTTTTACCCATAGGTTATAACACTCATGAAAATTTGCCGTAGTTTTTCTATTATATTCCTAAAATTTGGAAAACATGTTATTTGTAATGCAGATCATGATGAGAAAGCAATTTAACATATTAACACTTATATCGATCAGTGTGCAAAATCCATATTTACTGATACATCTAGTGATATACAATCATATTATATTTTAATTTAATACACATAATGTATTACATATATATTTTGATGAGTTCTATTCAAAAACACATAAACGGCATGAATATTAAACAAAAATATTAACACATTGAATTATTAGTGTTCTACATTTCAAAACCAACATGTATAATGTATATAACCAATATTTTAAAATTACATGTAGTATAAAGCTTATCCCTTTCAATTTGACTAAGTCATTAATACTTATTATTTTATAGCATTTAATAACATTCAAACACATTAAGATGATAAAAGCGATATTATGTTCTTATGCATAGATGATAACACGTTTATTCAATGTTTTCTTAGACGTTGTATTCATGGTACGCAGAGGCTGGAGGATGCTACTTGTGATGTACGCATGTATAATTTACTCTTCTATGTCAACAATTAAATAAATAAAATCAAACAATAAATTTAAATGTTGACTGTTATTCCGTTATATAAATGACTCGCTTCTCAAAAATGTTTTACTTTTTTTTTCATGGAGCGAGCGCAGAGTATTTTGCAAAAAATATTTTTTTAAATATGAACAACGGCTATACGGTAATTCCGATGACCAAGACTTCAATTTGGCGTAGCCTAAGATTTAGATTATGATTTATGAGTGGTTTTCTACAGACAAGTTACTCCTCTCATATAATTTTAATAGCTTATTTAGATATCAAAGATCAAGTTTGTGTGTAACATATTCCCAAGTAATAAGAAATTAAATTCAAGAACTTCATATATACGCCTAGAAGAATATTATAAAATTCTTGAAAAAGTAAAGAAAGTCCGGATAAAGAGCTCATTATAGATCTGATCAACTGAAACACTTACAAGCAGCGTACAGTGTATTTATAACATTTTATTTCGCGAAGTACTAATCCAGCGCAATAATACCTCAATATATTATCAGTATTATACAAATGTGGTACTAGAATGTTTGCCCCAGACTGATTATACAAAGATATACCGTTGCAGGTAGTAGCTTAGTTTGCAAACAGTTCACTTCACATTTGTCTTGGATAAGTGTTATACTACACATGTTTCAGTACAAAAAGTGATTGGTGACATTTTCTAGTGGATTTCTTTGCTCGAATTGTTTTTTTTCTGTAGATTATCGCAATTATTCTATCGTTGGAACGTTAATCACTTACATCACATCTTAAATGGTTAAGAAATGTTTGCTGTGCACAAGACGCATCTGTGAATTAAAATATTAAAATAATACCGTATTTACCCTAAGTATTGGTTCACTTAAAAATAATTAACATTTTTATTGTCCCAATATTAAGGGACAATCAAAAATAATTATTGAAATTGTGTCCCAACATTTAGGGCGATATATGATACAATCTATTTTGAATTTAACTACGTATTGAACCAATTAATTATTTTTATTTCTTTGGGATACTAATCGCTAACTAAAATATAATAAATATTTAATTGTAAATAATAAGAAGGAATATTTTAGGTGACTGATGTTTATATGATCAACTATTTCTTGCTGCGGACTTAATGGTAATTAATTGAGAAGCTTAATTGAGAAGACCATGCTTCAGTAGAGTACACAGTTTTAACCACGTGTCAACTACATATATATATTATGGTGTATAGATAAGCATGGGCAATATACCGTGTCACAAGTCGCTATGCAACCAACGTGGATATTGGATAATATACACACAACATTATAAAACATTCCAAAACAAAAATAATAGTCCGTTGTAGTTGAGATTTTTAATTATTATTTAAACAAACACTCAAACCTTTGGTATCATGCTGAATTGAAACTAGTAATCTTTACCAACCGTACATATATAACAAGAGGGTACCACAAGGTCATAAGTCGCTCACCTGGTGGGCTAAGGAACAAAACACAAAAGGCAATAAATTTGGCCTCAGGATTGTTCACAAGCTTTTTCAATTTGGCTTGGTGACCTAATTTTTCACCCCATGTGACCTGGTTTCGAACTTGTCCTAGATATGATTGAGCGAATGTTTTAAACAAGTTTCGTGATGATTGGCCTATAAGTGTAGTCTTTAGAGTGTTCCCTAGCTGTTTGTTAATGTGGACTAAAGACATTGATTTTGACCCAACGTGGTCCAGTTTTTAACTTGTCTGAGATATCTTTGGGGCACATTTTCTGAGCAAGTTGCATGACGATATGAAATTAAATGTGGCCTTTAGAGTGTTGAAAAATCTTTTCAAATATAGCCATATAAGGAAAACTGCCCCGCCCCCCGCGGCCTTTGTATTCAACAGTGCGGAACAATTATCAAACTCGCCCGGTATATCATAAGAACAAATGTTCTGAGCAAGTTTCATGTTGATTGGGCAAACGACTAACGACTAACGACAGACGACGGACGATGACGACGGACAAAATGTGATCGTAAAAGCTCAGGTGGGCTAAAAAGTGCTTTGTGACATTATCTGCTGGTTTTCATTGCGTAAAATTGAAACCTATTTCTACGTATACGATTCAGAGTATTATTTGTGAGTTTTATTTTACAGTCAATTCCTTTTATGAGTTTGTAATAGCTAATCGATATATCAGAGTTTACATATCTATTTGACGTCCAATTTGCATCATTAAGTTTCCGTGTTATTTGAGATTAAAACAAATACTTGATATAAAGGCGGATAAATATATTGCAAAGATTCTCATAAAGTAAAAAAATTCACGTTTCAGAGTTAATTATGGATCTGCAACTGAAACTCTTAAAAGCAGCGTAAAGTGAAATATAACCTAAACATATTACTTTGATGTTGCGAGGCCCTAATGTAGTGCAACTATACTTTAGTATATCCTCGGTATTTTATAAATGTGATTGAATGATTGCCACCGATTGACTATATAAAAATATACCGTTGTAGCTGTGGAGTTAGAGGAACCTTATAACCCAAATCTAGAACGTGATTTCGAATTCAAGCTAAACTGAAGGCAGACAGTATCATAGCTTGCAAACATTTTCTGTTCCCATGCGTCTGGGATTAGTTTCAAATACAAATAATTTTGTAGCAGTACTCGTACTATGAGTATCGTCATAAAATATTAAATCATAACATTTTAATATATATCTTAAATTCAAGGGCTTATTGTGTGTTTCAAGAGAAAACAGTGTTTGGTGACATTTTCTAGTGTTTGTTTTTGCTCCAAATGTATTTATGTAGTTTATCAATGTAAAACCAATACTTGTTATCGTCTGTACGTTATAAACATCACATCTTATTTGCTAAATAGATTTAGAGTGCAGAAGGCGCATCTGTAAATTAAAATGACATAAAAACATGTGTTTATGAATACTTGAAAACAGGAGTTGGTGCTATAATTTGTGTTTTAATGAAATGTCACTAATATCGTACCGCTTATTCTTGTTAATATGAAAATGGATACAAAATGTTAAATTGATATAGTAATTAAATCTAGATAAAGTGCGAAATTGGTACAAACGGATTGCCTGTTAATTATGTGTATCCTTAGCGTGAATTAATTAATCCTTAACACACAGTATTTCTTATTATATTTCATGTTCAGTGATCGACAACTGTTGTTAATTGTTGGAACTCGATGTATAAAGAAGAATGAAGTCGTTTAAAATGTATATTATTGTTTCAGATGTTAAGTGTGTGTTTAAAAACAAAACAAAAACAACAGTAGTTGGTGACATGTACTACAGTGACTGGCTTTCGTTGGTCAAACTTATATTTTCTCTAGTTTATCTTAATGTTAAAGCAATAATTAGTACCGATAGAACGATTTCTATTTAGATCTCATCTTAATTGGTTGAATTCCGGATATTGTGTACAAAGAGCATATATGTTAATAACACTTATATATAGCATGAGTTTAATTTTACTTTAGAACAGTAGTCGGTGCTATAAGTTGTGTTGTGTTGAAATGCCACTTATCTCACAGTTGATCCTTTTATGAAACTCAAACATTGCTATGCTAATCAAATTTAGAGCACACGTGAGTTTGGTACTAAAGCTTGACTGTTAATAATTCGGATCTATTACGTGGGTTTATTAATCCTTTTAACAGTGTTTGGTGCTATATTTTTGGTTAAATGGTCACCAAAATGCTGATAAAATGTAGTGTTTTATTGAAATTATATATTGGTTTCATGGTTCAGTGTTACTTCCTTCAACGCTGGGTAACCTTATCCTGTTTTAAATGTCGAAATGTTAGGTCTTTATATTAAACAATATAACAATTATCCCATTTTAAAAACCGAAACAAACATTATGATGTACTTATAGCATTTCGTATGTATATGATTTTATGTGCATTGCGTGTTTCATTAAAAGGGTGTTTGGTGAAAATTTCTAGTGGTTTTCGGTGCTTAAATTGTATTTTCGGAGGGTTATCTTAATGTGACAGTTATAATTCTATTCGTTGGTACGTTATTCACTAAACTCATGACTGGTTAAGAAAGGTTTGATTGTGCAAAAGATGCACCTGTAAATTAAAATAATATATAACATGAGTTAATCATTACTTTAAAACAGTATTTGGTGCTAGAATTGGTGATTAATAAAATGTAAATAAAAGTACCGCGTATTCTTGTAAGGAAATCGATAAAAAATGTTAAGTTGCTATGCAAATTAAATCCAGATCACGGGTGAATTTGGTTTAAATGCTTTGGCTATCAAAGCTTCGAATTAGTATAGTATGTTTTGTACATAATATTTGTATTTGAATTGTGTTAATGTGTTGATAAAATGTATTGTTTTATTTAAAACATTTATTGATTTTCTGGATCGTTGTTATTTCTTTGAACTCATGATTACTTTAACATATTGTTAAATGTGAACATATTAAGTCTCTTTATGGATGGCCCTATGTCGCTCACCTGAGTTAAAAGGGATCATAATGGCTTTTAAAACGAGGGAAAAATGGCCCTTAAGCACTTACCTGTGTATTAAGATCAGGACCACGCAGTTTCAGGAGCTCTATAAATTATGTGACCCCCAGGGCGTGGCCACCTTTTACCAACGGGGCATAATTTGAACACTATTTGTAGAGGAGTAGTATACAATGTTTCATGCCGAATATGAAAACTCAGGGACTTGCGGTTTCAGAGGGTATTTTTAAAGCCCAATTTCCATAAAAGTCTATAGAAGCCATGTGAACCCGGAGCATGGCTTCTTGTTAGCCCAGGGGCATAATTTGAACACTCTTTGAAGAGGACCATTATACAATGTTTCACACTAAATATAATTAAGCCTCTGCGCCTTGCGCCTTCAGAGGAAAATACCCCAAAGACAATATGACCCGAGAGCGAGGCAAATTTTACCCCAAGGACATAATTTTAAGAATCTTTGTAGAGGACCAATATGCAATGTTACATACCATTTACAAACCCTCTAGGCCTTGAGGTTTCGGAGAAGAAAATTGTTAAAGTCATTTTGTCATTTAAGTATTATATAAACCAAGTGACCCCCGTAGCGTGGCCACTTTTTACCCCAAGAAAATTATTTGAACAACATCTGCAGAGGACCATTACGCAATGTTACACACCAAATACGAAACCTCTGGGGATTGCAGTTTGAGAGGGGAAGAAATTTAAAATCCACTTGCCATATAAGCCTATAGAAACAATGTCACCTAGTAAGTGGCCAGTTTTGACCCCAGATGCATAATTTGAACTTCTTTGTCGAGGATCACTATACAATGTTACATACCAAATACACAAGGTCTGGGCCTTGCAGTTTCAGAGGAGACGATTTTAAAAGTAATTTTGCCATTTATGTATTTATAAACGGTATAACCCCCGGGGATGGCCACCTTTTACCCCATGGACATCATTTGAACAATTTTTGTAGAGAACCACTCAGAGACTAATATCAGATATCATTGAGACTAACGTTTTAAACAAGTTTCGTGATGATTGGCCTCTAAGTGTGGTCTTTTGGAGTGTTCCCTAGCTTTTTGTTAATGTGGCCTAAAGACCTAGTTTTCTACCAACGTGGTCCAGTTTTTAACTTGTCTGAGATAGCGAATGGAAACTTAAATATCCTTTTAAAATGTTATATTTTTAATCAAATTGAAAATATGCGCAGGTCCTTTTAGTAGGGATTAATTAGTTCCGAAGATCTTGCTCGGAAACGAAACACATGTTCAAAACAAGAACTTTGCGGAACCTGCATTTAAACGAGCATAACGTCTTGATTACTCATAGAAATACGAGGAAGTGAGTGATTGTCATGTTTAAAATAAAAATACAAAATCGAAAAATAAAAATAAATGACCGAACGACCCACTATTGCAGTTTAAGATTAATTTGATTCTCATTTATGATTATACATGCATGCGCAATGTTTTTGTTTGTGACATGTGTTTTGCAACAAAATGTGTCTACATGTTACAGTACTAAAGACGCTTATATTTTAGGAAGCTTAAAATATTAAAAAGTATTGCCTTTGTTCCATCTGCGTTAAAGACATTGTATTAATAATCATATTTAATAATAACTAAAATCAGTGTAAAGCGCCATGTTTCGTTTCTGCCAGATTATTTATTATACGATTATTACGATGCTCAACTTTTAGTCATTAGTTGCCTGCGTCATTTTGATTATTTTTTATATATATTAAGTTGCTGCGTGATTTAAAGTGATCTTTCTTATTAACGGGTTTTAAATAACCCATTAAAACAGTGTTTAGTCCTATTATCAGATATATTTTGACAGTACATGGCATGTACGTTTTTGCAACTGAATTTGAAGTGTGTAAAAGCACATATTATCTCTGATTAAATGTTGTTGTTCTGTGTTTAAAATACGCACGTGCCTTTATTTATTTATTTGTACGCGCGAGCCTTTATTTCTTTGTGTCTGTCCTACGGCGCCATTACGGTCACCGTGCGACTGTGAATTACTTTTAATGTCGATGCACGACCAATGCATAGTAATTGTACGATCACCGCAAGTTGTATGCACGGTCACAGCAAGATAGCAACGGTATTTTGGAAAAACACGAAAATCAATATTTTTTAATAAACATCCTGCATATATTGGTGACATTTGCGACTTTTAATTTGACATTTATATCAGAAAGATGCTATGGATAAATTTTCAAATGTGTTTAATTTAGACAATTGTGTATTATATATTTTTATAACGTAATATAATTTACATAGTTGCATGAGATTACTTTTATAGACAAGTCCTTTAAGAGTTAATTGCGTGTCGCTAAAATTAGAAATTGACTGCGTTCTTAAGCTACGTAAACATCGCCATAATACTGCATTTTAATGAAGTTCAGGTATATATTTGTGCAGATAGAGGGGGCCGTTAAAAACATCGCTCTGTTAGTGTCTGTATACATTCACAATCACGACATTAGCATTTTTGTTCTAAAGGCAATGACTTAAATTGTCGATATAAGTCCGTAAGAAAGGTCTTTGGGATAATACTCGTTTTTCAAAAATAAATAAATATATACACAATAAACGTACCCAAGGTTGGTATTTTACATAGTTTAGGTTTATAAATGTGTCACGTTAAATGCACAGTCAATGAATAACAGTGTCGTGCATGCGATTTTTTAACGTGTGGAAGAAAACTGCTTTTAATGCATGTCAATGGTTTCATATTCGGATCTAAATGTTCAATATGTTTTATAACGTATGATGTAGGTCATATATGGTTGAAATTCAACTCAATGAGGTAGATAATATAATACGTAGGTAGTTGTTTTGTTTAAAATATTTTTGTCGGCTAAACAGACAGACTTAGTCCCACTTTTATCCTTTCCGAAGACAATCCAACAAATATGGAATGACCCTCAAATGCATTTACTGCGGAGAATTACTTCCGATTTATATCGGTTGTTTACCAACTTGGACTTAAATGGGATATTATATATCCTAAATATTTGTAATAGAAGTCAAAACCCCCATAAATTGCGATGGATGGTAATACACCAGAAAATACCCTTAAACTCTAGCCGGAGAGAGTTCAGATATATTCGGGGTTTCCAAGTGTATTTTTAAATTCATCGCGCAATAGCCCTTAATGCTGCTTTTCAACCCCCATATAAACATATAGATTTTATAGTTTTTAAATTTTCTTGTTTCAATAAATAAATATTAATATACTTCAATATTAATAATTACAATGTTCTCTAGATTGACCTTAACAAAAAAATACCGGTAAACGTCTTCGTTTTAAAGAAAAAAACAAACCGTTGTAAAAGGTACTTTGGTACCATCTGATGTATTTCGACCAAACGCGGCAAAATCCGGCACTGGTACCGTTCCAAGTGCCGTAGACAAAACTATATATATATATATATATATATATATATATATATATATATATATATATATATATATATATATATATATATATATATAATGTTGAGTACGTTAATTAACAGGGATTTCGGTAATAACCAGATTATGTGTGTGAAGTGAAGTGGAACAGTCGTGATTTTTGTGGTCTAATATTTTGTATGTTTGTGGACTTAAACCAGTTGTGACAGGATTATAAATTACGTGAAAAGGTTTGTTAGCTTGTGGGCAAGACGATAGTGAAGTTATTTTTGAAAACTGACCTTGTAGTTTAAAGAAATTTGCAAAAAACTGTTCCATAGACCCTTTACGTCTCCTAAATAAACAACTCGACAACGGAATAAATTGAAAATACAGCTTGTATTTTGGTACCTATGCGTATGACCAGATGACACAGTTATAACGTATGACAAATACAAGCATGAACAATTCACATTTTGATGCGGAGTTTATAAAACATAATATGAACTAACGCTCATATAGATTACACAGCAACAGCATATATTCCTGCAGATAGTCATTTCCAAGGGAAAACTTGTCAATATTTTATGTCTTAAATAAAATATAAGGAAATTTAACGTGTTCGCTGGTCAGTTACGCAAAGCCGAATGGCTATTCCACGAGCATAATTGCCGCCAACACAATACACTGAGCGCCCCCTACCGGAGACTTGTAATGGAATGGAAATCAATTTTCCTCTAATTCGCTACGCTCAAACTAGGAAAATTATATTACCAATATAAATTTGTATTGGACAATTATTATTAGAAAATTGACTACATCAGCTACAGGCAAATGACAACAATAGGGATTAGTAAGCCTATTGTGTTTTAAAAGCATTACTGCGTTGATAATTGTTCATACCCGGGCATCTTGATATTTACTGTTATGTGGCTATAAACTAAATTGACTGAAGTGGGATTCCTGTACCTGATGTGAACAATGGGCATTGACCTACAAACGTACCGTGCTAGAATTGGGAAATTTTTGCTGTGTTAACACAATCGACCTGCAGTACACATATAAGAAAAATATAGGTGGTATCACTGTGGATCTGACGTGCATCTACAAACTTTTGTAGTGTGCATATATTTGATTTGGGCATTTTGCATGCTACATGCAGTTGTTCAAAGTCGACACTATGTTGAAAACACATACCCAGTTGTAATTATGACGTCTGTGAATGAGCTTTCGTAATATCTCCTAGGGAAACAACTCTAAGTCTAAAATGTGTTAGGGCATACAGTCATATGCTGAGAGATTACTACTTTTGTCATCTGACGTAGAGCTGAACCCAGGTCCTATTTCTGACTTGAACAATGAAAATACTGAGAAGATTCTCAGAGCTAAAAATATAACAAATGATGACATCAAAGAAGTGAAACATGCGGTAGATCGTGTAAAGGCTGAAGTTGTTGGCCTTAGGACAGAAATGGCTAAAATGCATGCACATATAAGCAGTATAGAAACAGCTAAGAAGAAGGCTAATGAGAAGATAATACAATTAGATGAAAGGATTGAACACATATATTACAACCAGGAAGTTTTGCAAAGTGATATAGAGAGTTTGGCATTCCATGATGAGCAGTATGAGTAAGAATATCAGATATAGAACAACATTGAACATTATAGAATCAGAAAGGCTAAAACATTCCTTAACAGTATTTGGGATAGAAGAAGTTGAAAGCAGTAGTGCAGAGCTGAAAACAATAGTAAGGGATAAAGTCCTTTGCTCAGTCGATGAAAGTTATGACTTTAATGTCTCAACATTAGTAAGGGCGCAGCGCATTGGGTCAAAGGTCACTGGTAAATCAAACGAGCCCAGAATGATTATAGTTAAGTTTTCAAGAGCAGAAGATAAATTTAAGGTATTCGGATATAGAGATCAACTAAGACGAAACGGAATTAGAATTTCAAATGATTTGACAAATTTGCAGCGTCAACAGCTAAAGGCCCTAAGACGGAAAGGGATGCGTGGATATCTTAAGAATGGTAAACTTCATACATATAAAAAGCCAGATCAACCCCGTATGTGTCGTAGAGGAGTACGACGTGTAGAAAAGCAGAATGACCATGAGATGCAACCTGAGAGCGTGATATCTGCAAATAACCTGCCAACAGAAAATATGCAATATGAAGACGGCCAAGGCTCATTCGAATTGGATCATATTATTAACTTTCTGAGCTGGAATATTGAAGGTTTAAAGTCATAGCTTTCTCGTTTTGATGTTGCCTGTATTATTAAGGCATCGATATTTTTGCATTCCAAGAAACATGGGATATAAACAGTAACTATTGTTTGCAATATTTCCCTGATCATCTTCTATATACGTGTCAAGCTAAAAAGTCATTGGTTGGTGGCCGCCCCCTTGGTGGAGTTATTGTAGGAATGAAGCATATGTATACTAAGTATGTAACGCGTGTCGCGGAAAAGTTTGATTTTGGCATTCTTCTAAAACTTTATAAATCATGATTTAGTCTAGCCAAGGACATTCTTTATGTTTCTTTGTATATCCCCCCAGAAAATTCTCCTGCATATGACAAAACACACGACTCGGTTTTAAAGCAATTAGAGGAGTGTTTTTTAGTTGAGTTTAGTTGAGCTGTTATTGTGCGGTGATTTCAAAGCTAGGACACCAGACTTATTAGACTTTACTGAATTTAAGGATGATATCCCCGAGTTTCAAACTCTCCATGATATACTTGATGGGGATATTGGAATAAATAGGAAATCGGTAGATGTTTAAGGATGATATCCCCGAGTTTCAAACTCTCCATGATATACTTGATGGGGATATTGGAATAAATAGGAAATCGGTAGATGATAACATTAATAAGTTTGCAATATAATTGATAAACTTGTGTAAATCTTATGCTTGTTATATTGTAAATGGGCGATTTGGAGTTCGAAGTAATGGATTTACATTTATAAATCCAAATGGTTGCAGTGTCATTGATTATTATATTGTTTCACTAGAGGTATTTGGTAGGATAAAATCACTTGATATCCGCGATAACATTGAAAGTACTCATATGCCAATACAAGTGTGTGTGAAATGCCATCGTTTTATCAAAATCAAAGCTAATGATAATTGCAATGAAACCATTTTAAAGTATTAATAATGAGAACAGTCATGAGTATCTGGAAAGATTAGCAGGAAATATATTGACTAAAGGTATTTTAAATGATAACACGGTGGATATTTCTAATGTTGTTACCAAAATCGAAGATATTATTTTGGAGAGCAGTACTGAGTTCAAGAAGAGCAAACGAATAACTATGAACAAAAGTAAACCGTGGTTTGATACTGCTTGTAAACGTGCAAAACAAGAAAGCAAAGCATGTTTAAGGCGTTTTGGGACCAGCCGACAGGAAAATGACTTAAATATATGTATTAACAGTAAGCAAAAATATAAAACTATGCGTAAAAGCAAGCGTGTAATATACAATGCAAATATTCTGAAAAACCTTAATTCCTCAGTTACTAGGAGTTGTGACTTTTGAAGTGAAATGAGAAAAAAATTCTGGTAAAACAAGGGCGGAGCCAAATATTCCAACGGACGTTTAGTTTGAACATTTTAATAATTTGTTTGCAGATGACGATTCTGAGGAATCAGGGTCTGTGATGGATGTTATATCAATCAGATGGCGATTGTGACGATATTGAGGACATCAATTTTAATTCTTGTATAACATATGATGAAATTACGGATGCATTGTCAACTATAAATGTTAAAAAAGCTGTTGGTGGGCGGATTGTACGACAACATATAATATATGGTCAAAATATACTCTTGCCATTTCTTAGTAAACTTTTTAACAGGTTATTTAGTACAGGAGAATTTCCAATACAGTGGGCAACTTATGTGATTATTTCAATACATAAAAAAGGGGGACACAACTTGTGTCAATAATTACAGGGAATTGCGTTAATTGACATTATAAGTAAGGTCTATAAATCAATTTTAACAAAACAATTAACTTTTTATGTTGAGACGTACGATAGAATTTGTGAATCGCAAGCTGGTTTTAGAGCCCGGTATTGCACAATTGATAATGCTTATGTTTTATATGCTATTGTACAGAAATATTTGTATATGAAAAGAAAATTATATGTAGCCTCTGTTGATTTTCAAAAGGCTTTTGATTCTGTATATCGACCTATTCTATATAATGTTGTGTATAAAAATTGTATAACAGGTAATTTATTCAATACCATCAAGTCTATATATGGAACTGTAAAAGCATGTGTTAAAACTACAGGTGGTTGTACTGATTATTTTACTTGCCCCTTTGGGTCTAGGACAATGCTATAAATTAAGCCCTATATTGTTTGTTATGTTTATTAATGAACTGTACACATTTTTATGTGAAAAAAAACACTCGTGGCATCCACCTGCACCCCAGTACCATTAAAGTATTTCTCTTTATGTTTGCAGATGATATCGCCATAGTTTCAGATACTGTGATTGGATTACAAAGACAATTATATAATTTACATTCACATTTGTAGTGACAAAAAAACTATATGTATATATAACTAAAACAAAAGTTGATGTTTTTAAAAGAGGTGGTCGTTTATCTATGAGTGAAAAATGGACATATTCTAACGAACCCATTGACACTGTAAATGGTTTTACTCAGGTCGGTGTGTACTTTTCTAGTACTTTGTCTATATATAAAATGGCTGAATCAATATCCGTGAAGGCCAAACGAGCTTTATTAAGTGTTTACCCTATAAGACTTTCTTTAAATTATTTGATACTAAAGTTGCAACGATTTTGCTATATGGAGCAGAATTATGGGGCATGAAGCAAATGGCAAGTGCTGAGAATGTACATATTTATGCCTGCAAAAGATTTTTATGTGTGAATATGCTTAATGTAATAATGCAGTTGTTGGAGATTTAGGTAGATATCCAATAAACATATTTGCTGCTAAACGTTGTATTAAATATTGGTTAAGATTGCTGAAATTGCCTAGTGATAGATATGTTCGTTTATGCTATGAAATGCTAGTTTATTTTGATAACCTAGGCTATTTTAATTGGGTAACCAACATTATAACTAATCTATATGAGAATGGATTTGGTTATTTGTGGGAGGCACAAAGTGTTAATAATGAAAATATGTTCCTTTTAAATTATACCCAGAGGCTTAAGGATCAGTATATTCAGAAGTGGAATTCAATATGTTTGAATACTAGTAAACTGTGGCACTATGTTAATTTTAAAAATATGTTTAAACAGAAAATTACATAAATGTTATTGAAATAGCAAAATTTAGAAAATGTTTTGCGAGTTTTAGAAGCTGTTCTCACTGTTTGATGGTAGAAAAAGGACGGCATTATAATATTGAAAAAGAAAACCGAACATGTGTTTATTGCGATGTATTTTGAGAGGATGAATACCATTTTGTTATGATCTGTCCACTTTATAATGATCTTAGAGTTAAGTATTTGTCTTCCCACTATATTAATAATGCTAGTTTGGAAAAATTTTATTGTCTGACGTCTAGTGACGATTGTGATATTATACGCAACCTTGCTATGTTTATTTATTATGCACTTGAAGAGATGGCAAAATATATGGCAGTATTTAACTAAAGTGTAAATTTTACTTGTGACATGTTAGTGTTAATATTTACACCATTCACTTCACCGTATATGTATATATGTATGTTTGTTGTATGCATATGGGCTGGAGGCCTACTTATACAATAAACTGAATTTAATTGAATAACCAGGTGCGTAATATGTAATTGCTTTCTCCCGTTTTCAACATCCAGTGACCGAAATCCATTATAATTTATTAAATGCATTTACCGAAATTTCTTACACATCACACCATTCTGCTTCACGATGATGGAAAAGATAACTTATGTTTAAACAATATGATTAAAAAAATGATTCAGTAACACTTCTATCAATGCAACAGCGTGAAATAACGCAATATAAGGACAAATTTGTACACCATAATTATAAGGCTAATTAATAATGACTATGCACAGCTCAGCACATTAATTGCCGAATTTCCCGTAAATACAGATGCTACGAAAGTCATACATGCTTGGCTTGAAAGACAATCACATAATCGTTTCATTTTGACTCTGTAAATACCATTATTTCAACAAATGAGCAATAACAAGTCTGTTAATAGTCTATAAATATGGGGATTTGGGTAATAACGGGGATGTCGGTATTTCTACACACCCAGAATTTTACATCTAAGGGAAAGCACCGTGTATTGAATTCTGCACGAAGAATAGCGCCATCTATAAAATATTTTTGTAAGAGCGGTCCTTGCTGAAATTATCTAATTTACATTTCAAATTATATCTCTCTTCGCGTTCTTTGTTTTGACTGTTTCGTATGAATCTTCAAATATAAGTAGTTTTCTTCTAAAATCTTTAAAGTTTTTATCATAAATGACCAATCTTTCGTACAAAACGAGGCTTTGAAAAGAAGGAACTAATGTCTTTACAGATGCGATGCTGACTTTGTAAATACAGACGGGAGTAAGCAAGCGATGTACATGATGACAGTTTGCAGCAAACACTAAAGTAGTTTCAATGTACCGTAAGGAACTTTGAAAAAAAAAGAGTACCCACACTCTTGAAGGAGGCAATTGGATGCAAAAATTATGTTGTTGGAAGATGCGATGTGTAATTTGGAAGTTGGGATGTCATCGAGCATGGTGCAGTTTTGGCAAGAAATGTCCTCCATAAGAAAGCCCAAGCTGGAAAATACTGTGAACAGGTCTCTAATGGATGCACAAGCACATTCCACTCTTCTTCGGCTATTAAAATCAGCAATGACAAGAGCAAGCCAACATTATGGGTCATGTTCCGCCTTCCCACAAACTTGCGACCATGTGACTTTACGTCAGGCCTCTGGTGTATTAGGAAATGGCAGAACTTCGTCCTTATACTCCTGAAGCTGGGCGTTAGACATTTATTTGACAAAAAGTCTCAGACTTTCCGCAGAGAAACAGAAGTCATACACCAAGGTAGGTACGTGTCCACAGATGCCATATACCTCAGCGTCATCGCAAGCTTTCAGGGCGTTACGGAATCCTTTTTTTTCTGAATGCGAGGCATTGGACGCAGGAGTAATACGTTTTGACTTTACCATTTATAATGTTTTCTTTGTGTCAAGTGCAATGCCAAGGCAAGCATCCATTTCAGCTTGGAGTTAAAACTAAGTGCAAAGTGAATGCCTCTTAACATGCATGTTGTCCCATCGGCAACGTACTGTATAAAGATTTTAGTTCGGCATTGTTTATAGACAATAATTATTGTGCAAATTTCGCGTGTCTATGAAAGTGTACACAGGCGATACTTATCGCCTAAATCTCTCATCGTCGCGGTCTAGCACACAGCGATAATTATCAGCAAGATCTGCAAATAATAAAAATTAAAATGTCGCATTGTCGCATATTCACCTTGTCTAGTACAGAGCTAATTTTCAACTGGCGGAAACAGGATTGCGTAATAATCTGTTCAGTGCACGCAATATCGTAACTGCAGTGATGTGCAATTTCTCCACCAAAATGTAGTTTTCCACTTTATTGCCCTGTCGATTGCCTTGTTCATCTCTTTGTTTTCCAGACAGGGACCAGTGCGTACAGGCGGGGGCAGTGTTGTCAAATCTACAACTGGTAAACGTCGTACCCTTGTTTACCAACGACACACTGCAATGAAATGTTAGATTTAACAGGAGACAAGCATAAACAAGTCTAAAACAACCACAGCGTTAGCAAATCTTTCCTAATACTGTTTTGTATGACTTAACGTGGTTGGTGCAATTAATTTGTAAATCGCGATTTTTACATTAGACTGACATTTAATGCCGTCCGTTTGTCACACGATTTGAACTTGCAATACCATATGTATTAGTTAGGTAGATATATTCAACTGTAAACATACAAGTGCATGTGAACAAGGGAGGCAACTCGTGGGCTACTCGTGGGCTGCATTTATTCTGGGTGGACAGTAATAAGTACATCACGATGAAACTAAATGGGAATCGATCATGTATACGAAACCAAAAGCCGATAGCGGTTTGAATTCAATTGAGACTGCTATTAAACCGTGCATTTACGAGTTTGATAAATGACTAGATATGACGTTTTGCTTATTCGTAGATCGTAGAACCAGTTTCACGGGCGTTTACGCAGTTGTACTATCCACTGGATACGTCTACTGGCATACCACGCCTACTGGCATACCACGCCTACTGTAGGACTGCCTCTGTGATTGCACGGTAGGTTGTATGCTCTTAGAGTGTAGATGTAAATAAAACAGTAGTACTTTCGATGGTGTTTGGGCGTTTTTCTTAAACCTTAGATGATGTGCCTTTAATGGCGTCATATTAACAGTGGATTCTTAAAAGAGAAACACTTCAGTAATGGTTTCTTTACTGCTGACGCAATACATTTTCTATTATTAAAGTATGAAAATACAAAGGAAGTCAATGACCATCGTTACTGTACTTGACACATCTGTGACAGATAGCGGCTGTTGACCGTCTGTAACAATATTATATTGTATTTAAGTAATGTAATGTATATTTATTCTTCTAACATGACACGCGCACAACTTGTGTTGTTAAATTGCCAATATATTAATCGAATAAGTAGTTCCGAAACTGTAAAATATAGTGCGCGTTGTAACAGCAGAATATGTTGTCTGGTCATATTAGAAATAATTTTCTCTTATCGGTGTTTATCTGTTATAAACAACGTTTTTTCGTTCTAATATGCGTATATTAAACCGCTAGGACTAACGCCATCGTGGTTTAATTCATACGCATCAGAACTCAAAATCGTTGTTTTTAACAGATAAACAACTCAAACTCGAACATTATTTTCTAAATAAAAAAAACTTATATCATGTATATATTGATAAAAATATATTTGTAATAATGTAACAGTAAATATCGTATTACATGTCAATGTATATATGATGCATGTTATGGGAAAACCGGGCTTAATGCATGTGCGTAAAGGTGATCAGCATCCGGGACGACACTTTCCGCTTTTATGTTTTTTCTGTTTAAATGAAGTCTCTTCTAAACATAAATCCCATGTAGGCGGAAATTTCCGTTCTGGATAAACATATGTGTACTGCACAGGCTAATGCGGGTCGGCACTTTACGCACATGCATTCAGCCCGATTTTCCAACGATACGCCTCATATTGATTTATACGTCGGAGCCGTCCGAGCCGTTGCGAATGTTTTATTAACAGCTCCTTGTTATTCACCGTTTCACGAGTATTCGTGCTTTATTTGGCGCCAATATATAAGCGGTGCATTTGTTCTTCATTTCTAGCTGCAATTTAAATTTTAAAGTGAAACATCTCAGCATTTCGGTCAATCTGTTTAAAGAAAATTAAATGTGAAATAAATATTGTTTTCTAAATATAAAAATTGGTTTTAATGTTATCTGTAATTTGAGATAGATTATCGTATGCATAATAATGAATTCCTACTTAATTGAAACTGTTAAAAGTATTAACAAAATGCCGTGTTGTGTTTTATAAAATGTGTTCTCGTTAAAGTAAACCACAGTAACGGATCAGAGATCCAATGCTTCTCTCCAGTCGGATATTGACAAATGAAATACAATTTATTATGCATAACCTGATCGTGCGTGCAACGTTCACAAAACGTACTCATTCAGCAATGCTGCATGAACTGAAAACGAATTTCAATTTTTAAGATCGTCTACGAAGCAGAATATGTATATGCTGTAAAAGTTTGTTTTCCGATCCATTTATCATGTACGTACTGTTTGTCACTCTGGCGATATAACATGCTTTGTTCTTATGGATATGTACTTCTTAAATATAAGAATAATGAAACTCCAGAGACATCACCAAGAGAGAAACCCTTATTAACATCAACCGGTCCTTCATTTAAGGCAAGTGAATGAATGCCTGTACAACACAGGGCAATACACAAACCACAACACAAAACATAAAAAAAATGATTACAAACTTGGGTCACCGCCTTGGAACGGTCAATGCAAAGGTTTGATTTCCTTCACCGGTTTAAAGGAATGTAGAACCTCACACAATTATCCCAGAATTAATCACAATACACACAAACCAAAATTGAATAAAGCATTGTCCGTACACTATATATATCTGTATATCTATTTTTTATTTTTGAGACTCTGAGATGGACAGGATTGCAAATATGTGATTTGCGCAAATTTTATTATTGTATATTAAAACTAGCGAGCGTGTTGCCGCCATGTTCCGACGCCACACACGCGTACACAGGTTCTATATTATGCAATAACGACCATGTATATTGTCTGAACTCTGAATGGTCATTGAACAACAGCATTCTATTTAATTTTGTTTTAATTATTTATAGAGATTGTATTTAGCAATATGACAAACACTGAGCTGCCGGCATCCATATGAATACAAAGCGCGATTGTGTGTCATATTTCGAGGGTAGAGCGTACAACCAGTGTATCTGATATTGGATTATAGAATTAGATATAGCAGTTTCACATTCAACCAGCGATTTGTCATGAAATATGCATGATCCCTTTTTGGAATTAATTTCCTGTCATGGATTGGCAGGTGAAGTCTCTTTGTTTTGATGATTACAGCAAAGCGATTTAAAATAGAAACCTGTTATGCTATGGTATGATATTTTAATATTTAATATGCACATGGTGATTCCACTTTTTTCAAAACAACCGTCAACATGTTAACTTTATTGGGTATCAACATTATTTCAAACAACTGACATTTGCAATTCAAGGCTAGAACGTGAGACAGAACCTCGGACTAGACACAAGTAATCGACTGTTTTTATGATGATTGACACTTCTTGCTACAACATGGGGTGTGTCTATATAGAGCGTAGACACTGAAATTTTTCATCACAGGAAATAGACAAAAGCCGCGCGGGGATGAGTTTGGGCTATATGGCGAATGGTCAAGAATTACAAACCCAAGCTGTCAAAGAAGACTCTTATTCATAAGGATTCACGCTACTACAACTTGGGGGGGGGGGTGTCTATGTCGAGTGTGGTTCCTTAAATTCTTCTTCATAGCAAATAGACAAAAGTCGCGCGGGGATAAGTTTGGGCTGTACTGGCAAAGTACGTAAATCCGGACTTATAAAACCTCGTTTTTTGGACGATTTCTTCTTCTGGATTATTGCATCAAATAAAAAAAAAAAATTAAACACAATCAGATAGTTTAATCATAAGCTTTTGTCAAAATATTAGTGAAAACTGCTGTCTAAAAGTTACTGAATGAGGTATTTAAACAAGGCCTGTAATATGTAT